>JARKHS020018985.1:0-11653 GCA_030143305.2 Amblyomma americanum
GGTGCGGTTCAGGAGTCCAACGATGTATGAGACAGATACTGCGCCATTTCGATCCTCTCCCCCAAAACCAACTATCATTATGCCTCCTTTATCCCTTACGGCGCGGTGGTTCAGGACGATATATCAGGCAGATACTGCGCCATTTCCTTTTCCCAAAAAACCAATTACTCCGAAATGGGAACAAGGTCCTCCTCGGTACGCCGTTTTGAATCCACTGGCGGGAAAATATTAAAGCGCAGTTATCTCCCCGATAAGTGCGTCTTTCGCCAGCGGACAAACGACAGCGTAGCCAGAAAGCGCCAGATTATATTTTTTTTTCACCGCGAACACTAATTCGATGGGTGGTGGTCAGTGTCCCTTTACGATATTAAGAGCCATTGCTTCTTCCTGCCCCGGTGTTACCTAAAACAAAGCTATAAGCACCAGAAGAAGTTACAACGTCAAGTATTTTGACGCCTGTGGCTTGTGTGGTATAACCAAACACCAGAAAGCTGATTTCGTTTAGTGCTGTGACTGGTCAGCGGGTTAATAGAGGACGCAGCAAACCATAGCGCATTGTTGCTGACTGCTGTTAGCAGGGGCTCTCCTCGACACAGAGCAAGGGTTCACTGTGTTCCGCGGTCGTGTTCAAGCACGTAGCCAGGGGTTTCTTTAGCGAAAATAACGAAGCGCCGACCAAAAGGTGTTGTCAAGATGGAAGGACGTTTCGACTTCCACACGGAAGTCTTGTTCACTGATGGAAAAATTTCGCACACAAAGCTTAAGTACGTTGTGCTAATCGTCGCAGGCATCTAGCGTACGAGGGCGGTAGATTGCCGATGTTACGGTTGAGCGTCTGATCTGTTGTCTGGATAAACAGAGACTCCAGATATTGGCGTGACATCCAGTTTTTCTCACGGCCGATAATTGCCGCTTCTTCCCAAGCGATATCATGCTTCGTGTTTTCAACGTGTTCAGCCAGTGCGTTGGAACAAGCCTTCTTTTTCTTGACATCATTCTTGTGCTCATTCAGCCGTCTTTCAAAGTTTCCGCTTTCACCTATGTAGGAGTGATCGCAGTCTGAGCAGGGGATTTTATAAATTACTCCGGGAAACTTTTCCTTTTTTAGCTTGTCCTTTACGGACACCAACTCGTGACGAAGCTTGCACGCAGGCACGTGAGCTATATGCACATCGTAGGTGCGAAAAATGCGGGCCAATGACTCGCTCACGCCTGGCACATAGGGTATTGCAGCTCGGGCACGGCAAGGTAGGCGAACGGGCTGAGCTGGTCTCGTTGTCTGCTGTATTACAGCGTTCACGAAGTGCTGTGGGTAGCCACAATTGTTGAGCTCGCGTCGCACTTGGCGTATGTCAGAGGCTTTTTCTTCGGGTTTCGAGCATATTCTTTCCTCACGACGGACGAGGGTAGAAACGACGGAGCGCTTATGGCACGTAGGATGGACTGAATTAAAGTGAAGGTATTGGGCTGTGTGCGTGTCCTTTCTGTACACCTTGAATGATAGGCGGTCATCACGTCGCTCCACCATGACGTCCAGAAAAGGAAGACGGCCAGAAATCTCCTCCTCGACGGTAAACTGGATGGAATCTTCCATGCTGTTCAAATGGTTCTACATAGGTGAAAGCGGAAACTTTGAAAGACGGCTGAATGAGCACAAGAATGATGTCAAGAAAAAGAAGGCTTGTTCCAACGCACTGGCTGAACACGTTGAAAACACGAAGCATGATATCGCTTGGGAAGAAGCGGCAATTATCGGCCGTGAGAAAAACTGGATGTCACGCCAATATCTGGAGTCTCTGTTTATCCAGACAACAGATCAGACGCTCAACCGTAACATCGGCAATCTACCGCCCTCGTACGCTAGATGCCTGCGACGATTAGCACAACGTACTTAAGCTTTGTGTGCGAAATTTTTCCATCAGTGAACAAGACTTCCGTGTGGAAGTCGAAACGTCCTTCCATCTTGACAACACCTTTTGGTCGGCGCTTCGTTATTTTCGCCAATGTATTCACCCGACCAGACGAGATTTCGTCGAACCTTAGATTTCAGGGGTTTCTTTACTCGATGATTGGGAGAGACATTCTTCTGGTATCTCAGCGCATGTTGTGATCATTTTCCTGTCCCACCTCTGGTGAAACTGTCATTCTTAAGTGTAAAGATAAACGAAATTGAGGCAGGCTGTATCTCTAAAGCACGCGCAGGAAGACGAGCCAGGCGTCCATCGCCCTCAGAGGGTAAAGTTTGGTGAAGAACCTCTTGCCGTCTTTTATTTTGTTAATTTTATCTACACTTCTGCGGTGCTGCGTATTTCGGACTTTCACTCTTTGCGAGTTTACGTGTTGCATTCAGCAGTTGCAAACCCGCTTCGTCTTGTGTGAATAATAGTAATAATAATTGATTTTTGAGGAAAGGAAATGGCGCAGTATCTGTCTCACATATCGGCGGACACTTGAACCGCGCCGTAAGGGAAATGATGGAGGAGGGAGTGAAAGAAGAAAGGAAGAAATAGGTGCCGTAGTGGAGGGCCCCGGAATAATTTCGACCAGCTGGGGATCTTTAACGTGCACTGACATCGCACAGCACACGGGCACCTTAGCGTTTTTCCTCCATAAAAACGCAGCCGCCGCGGTCGGGTTCGAACCCGGGAACTCCGGATCAGTAGACGAGCGCCCTAACCACTGAGCCACCGCGGCGTTTCGTGTCCCTGTATTTCCCGCTTCCATAATGTACCAACTTAATTCTTTCAGCCGGCGTTGGTTCATTACGGAGGGTTGATTTTGCGGCAACTGTCGGCACATTTCTATTCGGGGCGACCGACATTTCCCGAGTTTCCTTGCCGCCAGTGTTGTTTGCACGCAACTTCCGTTGACGAGGACATCGCGTTTTTTTTTCTTTTCATTTTTCCGTTCCCGTCCACGGGCTTCGCCGACGTGCAGCAGTCACGTACTTCGCGGATAGAGGGGCGCCCTGCGCTCGGCATTTCCCCACCACGGCTCTTTCACGGCTGCTCGTTAGCGGGACCAGTGTGGGAAAGGAGGGTGTTTTCTTCACTTTGTTCGGCTCGGTGCCGGTGTCGCCGCGTTCACCGCTTGATAAAATTTCACCTGCACGTACAGCCTTGCTCAGAAGTCTGCCGGCCAAGTGGTTTGTTTGCCAGCCGTGTAGCTGAGCTCTTACGACCCCCGCGTGAACAAAGCGTTCCAAACATGTTACTACAATGGTTGGCACCACCCTGCAGAACTTTGGCGCTTCAGGGATGGCGGCTGCAGTAGGAAATCTGCATTCGACAAGTGGCTGCCCCGTAAGTGTGGAGGAAAGAACTTATTCCTTTTCTTTTTTTCAAACAGTTTCCCTCCGAGCGGACAATGGTCGCGGGGCATTTTCAACTCCAGTACAGAAGCAGCAACAGAATTCGTGCTTGTGCGAGCGGACGGGCTCTTCCCTTTCTCGGCGGAGCTGCCTGCGCATCGACCTCGATATCTGCTCATTCACTTAGCGGCAGTCCCCCTTTGTCTGTGCCAGGCTCTCACCGCTGCCATTACGCTATTGGCGTCACGCTGACGCGCGTGGCGCCGCGGTCCAGTCGCGGCATCGGACGGTGGACGGTTCGATTTCCGCCTCTGTCAGCGGCGCATTGTTGTGCACCCGGAGCGTTCTTCTCTCGGCGTAGGCGTTCTGTTTGCCAGGCGAGATGAGGCGGCTCGCGCCGGAAATGTCGTAGTTCGTGACGGCGCCGCCGCCTTCAACGGTCGGATTCGCCCATGCTTTGGCGGGTTAAGCAGCCGGGGCACTTCCGTGAAGGTCTTCTTCTCCCGCCTATCACCCGTTTGTAAAAACTGAATTTAGTTTCGTCAGCGCATCAACTTGGCAACTCTCTGAGGTCATGCCTTCTTGTGCGGGCCCTAATCGATTTCCAGAGGCCCGCGGAGAGCGTTCGCTCGCCGACGAAGCACCCATCGCTTGGGTGATTCTTTTTGGCGATTTGCTGCAGCCGGCCCCTTGCCATCTGTGTGGCGCCAGCTTGTCGGCTACATTCCGTAATGTCAGGGGGCCCGTAGGATATTAGGGGCCCCGGTATAATAGTGTATCGAACCGCGACGGGGGTGCCTGGTGTTCTGTGAGACGAAGCGCTGCACGGGATAGCTGCCGTGGTTGCCTGGGCTGGCTGTTTATTCCGTGCACCTTCGTCGGAGTTAGCTTTCCTCTTGTAGAGAACTTTCCATGTGCTCGGTTGCACTGCATACATGAGGAGAAAAAGGTTGTACACGTGGTTGTCTGGTTCGCTACACGCCGTACCTTTTAAGAAATGTTCCGCTTTATGTGGCAAGTTCTGGGACATCCTTCACAAGCGCTTCGCCCGCCGTTCACTCCCGTTGCGAACAGCCGCTCCCTGAAGGCTGTCTCGCCGCGTTGGTAGCTGAGTCATCGGAGCCGTCCGACGGCGGCCGCCAGAGCGGACGTGACCCCCATGCAGTGTTTCTCCCTCTCTGGACGAGGCGCCTGTCACACACGCTGCCCCGTTGCAGTCGAGGAAACCAGGCATCGTTTGGTTCATGCCTGCTTTGCGTGTCTCCCAAAGGGGCGACTAGATCCATTTTTCGTTCGGAGTAAAAATCGATCGTATGCGTTGGCTGCTTCCAACTATACCGGTATTTTAAAACCCCGGGCAACAACTTGCAATGTTTGTGGGCCAAGAGAAAGAGAGAAAAAAAAAATTTTGCGTAGCGAGGCCAAATGCGAATAGGTGCGCTAGCAGTGCTCAGGGATGGCATTCGTTCGGATAGCGATAATGGGTTAATGTCCACATATGCGGCCATTCTCTACTTTACATTCACCGGTCCTACCGTTCCTGGCAAAGTGATGCAGCGGTTAAGCGACTGCCTGCATGCGGGGGCTGCCATGGGTGGGACTACGACCCAGGTTGTTCTTCGCAAGCAGCCTCTCACGATTCATTTAGCTGCCCGTGCTCTTGCTGGCAACACCCCGGTGGGCAGGCTGCCACAAAGCCGGCTCCAGACAGACACACAACGGCTTAATGCGGGGAATTGTAAGTGCTAGCGCACTAAAAAGTTCAGGTGATGTACGCATATATGCGATTGGTGCGGCAGAAGCGCGTGCGCATTAGGCGCCTTCTCTTTGGGTTCTCTTACATGTGTTTCGCCTCTTCGAAGGTCTTACCGCTTGTCCGAAAACAGGGCAGGGGATCTCCCTACTTTGCCACCTGTGACAGGTGGAGGCTTCAGAGAACACCGCCGACGGACACATATTTTTTTCGGAACAGGGGCCTTTAATGCTGGCGCATTGAAAACATTGTTCACACACACACGCTGGGAATGTCACGGGCGACAGTCGGCGATATCTTGGAATTGATCTGGAGTGGGCCATCGTCATCTTGAGACTGATGCAGGAGAGTACAGTATGGCGGTTGGAAATGGAAATTGTTGTAGGGAAAGAAAAGGGCGCATGACTACTCGATGCAAGTGAGTGCGCATGACCCCGGGCGCAACTCCATTAGGTAAGCTCAGGAAGAAAGAGTCATTCTGGCACGCGCCACGAGGAGTTGACCGAGACACGCCGAGGTGGCTCACGCGGTGCCATTGCTGACCGATATGTGCGCTCGGTGGTTCGCCTGGGTGCCTCGGAAGAGCGTTGCTGTTTGCAGAAAACAAGGGCACGACACAGGCGCCCCCCTCGTCAAACAAACTGCACTTTGGCCGTTCCGAGGACGCCTTTTGGTCACGACTCGAGTGCCGCCCCATTTGCGTTGCGTTGTCATTGCGTCCTGCCAACGCTGTAGACGCACCGGGCACGCGCTGGTGTGTTGTCGCGGCTCGCTGACACGAGGCGAGCGCCCACTGCCGGCGCAGTGGGGAACGCGCCTCTCGAGCGACCTCTCGCTTCCCGAGCGCACGACAGCAACGCGAACTGTGTCGCTCCGGTGCAGGTTGCCCCGCTTGTTCTCGTGGCAGGGGTGAGCGACTAATTTGCAACAAGCAAATAGGACACGCGCGACTGTGCCCTGCCTGTGAACATGGGATAATTTTTCCCGCGAGAGGTTCGGAAACGCTGCCGTTTTGCAATGGAAGGGCGCGCACGCAATGCCCCGGTGATTCGTTGCGTGCGTGTCGAAATCGTCCGCCGTGAAGGGCCCGCGTTGACTTTCCCAACCCCGCCTCTCGCGCGCTCATTTGTCGCCGCATTGGGAAAAAGCGCCCCCTCCTCCCTCCTTTCCCCCTGCCTTCGGTTGCGAATGCCAACGGCTGTGTGTGGCCATTCATTGCACCCTTCCTTTTCGGAATGGCCCAACGTCTTCTGCCGGCCCCTTCTGTCTCGGCGCCTTCCTTTGTTGTCGCGGGGGGGAAGCCGTTGGGCATTTGGACTGTGGTGCGGATACAATAGACACTTTCAGTTGGACGTACGCAGTGAGCTTGCGTACGCAACGACACTGCGGGTAACAAGTGCGCATGCGCAGAACGCAACGTATCTAGCCGGGCGTTGCGGACGTACGCCCGCTATAAAGCATAGCGTAGCGTACGCAACGTGGGACGCTACGTGCTGCGTTGACAAGATGGCGGCGCCCAGCTCGCCCGCTTCGGAATAAATACTTGTCGCCGCTGGATTGTCTTACGCAATAGCTCGCTCAAATGGTAGCGGTTCGCTTTTATTTCGCCTACTCTCACGCACACGCCAAAATATTAGCGACAAATGTCCCTTGTTTTTCAGATACTGAAGTGATTTTTGACCTTTTAAGCCTAAGTAACGTTGTCTACGTTTATCGCCATAGCAACTGCACTTGTCGAATACTTTTTTAGTGATGTGCCTGCTTTTGCACTTCGTTAAACATTATACCTTTTTTTTTCTTCATTGGAAACAGTAATATACTAATTACAATTGTCAGAAAGTAAAAGATGTGCAGCCCAGCGCTTTCAGTGTTTGTCACTAGATGGCAGCACGATACGGAACCACGACATCGTAAAGATGCAGACGCCACACTGGTGCACGTGCTGTCATCCACGGTGAACATGCAAGCCGCCGCGAGTAATGGAAGAGATGCTGTCAACGCAGGCAGAGTATTTTATACGCCGAAATTGGATGTCGCTTTACTTCTTGAAGTACAAACAAGTGACCCATTTCGGAATCTCGACCAATGGGACGACATCGCCCTTCGTCTGAAGGCGATGCTGAAAAAGCCATTCACGTCGCGTAGCGTGCGCGGTCGGTTCGACCTCCTGATTACGCGGTACGCCGCCAACGATAGGAGGAATCAAAAGAAGTAAGTTTTCTATTATTTTTATGTGTGCGCGCAAGCGTTAATTTCTGTACCTGACTCCATTTAGATCGGGAACAGAAGAAGAGTACAGCGAGCGTGACCAACTCCTTCAGGACATATTGTGTCTAATCGATGGGACGTCTTATAAGATTAAACGTTCAAGAAAAGATGGTGGGTCTGCGAGCAGGAAAGACCTTGCAGCCGCTTCCCAGCCAATGAACAACACCGCAGCGCGGAAGAAGACGGCCGCTGCCAGGGATTTGTACATGGAGAGGTACGCGGCGGCATACCGGGATACACCACCAGAAAGTGCTGGTATCGACCTCGACATGGCCGGTAAGCGTTCCAGCAGACGGCAATAATTCAGCTGCGATCACAGAGGCGGAATTTGCATCATGCAGGTTTGTTGGTGAAAGTAAATTTTCATATGTTGCGTTTACAGGCAGCAGCGGGGTCACGCCGGGAGAGTTATTGCACGGCATGCTGGCAACGACGGCAGATGACGAGGAGCGCGCCCCAAGCACGCCTCCTATGGACCAAACTCCTGCAGTGCCTGATGCCAGGCCTCCTATGGACCCAACTCCTGTAGTGCCTGAAGTCAGGCCTCCTATGGACTCAACTCCTGCAGTGCCTGATGCCAGGAGCCTTCCCAGCACTCAGCCTTCTGAGCGAGTGCAACAGCAAACGCCCTTGAGTTACCCAGGACGAGGCAGGTTATTTGAAAACGTTCATATTCTGGCATTCAGCAAGGTGAAAATTTGGGTGAGTTGGTAAGTGTTCATCATTTTTGCTCACAGCGCAACAAGAATGAGAGACAAGACGAAAGGCTACCACAGACAAGCGCTGACTATCAACCGTTTTTTTATTGAACAAAAGGCATATAAATACACACAATGAACTACTTATCAAACAATAAAATTTATGTGGAAGGCACGTGGGGCACCCTGGTGCCACCCTGGAGCTTATGCACATGTGCCACCCTGGACCCTGGAGCATAGGCTCCAGGGTGGCACCTGTATTAGCCAACATCTTTTTAAGCAGGATTGATAGGGCAATTGAAAAGGCATTGGATGAATAAGTCATTAGGGTTTTTCGGTATGTTTACGACGACTACTTGGTGTTCACCCGAACAGGCCGCTTGCTTAGAAGTCTTGTCGACGTTCTGGAGATTTTTAAGGGATATGGACGTGGCCTAGAGTTCACAACTGAGGTTCCCAGCAACAGACAACTGCAGTTTTTGGATTTGGCATTGTGTGGTGAGGACAAACACTTGTGCTGGTGGTATTGCCCGAGGACTACCAAACCGTTGCTAAACTTTCGGTCTGGCCATTCTAAGCTCAAAGCAGGGTATTACCGTTTCTTGCTTGCAATCAGCTCTCAGGAAATCTTGCCATGAGAGGACGGGGGAGAGCATTTTGCCGCAAGGAAGCCGGTTACATGTGAATGGGTACCCTGATAAACTCATTTCCAGGGCAGCGGAGAAACTCCTTAGACAGCTTAAGAATGGGGCTCAGCTGAAAGAAGGCAAAAAGAAGAAAAAGGCGGCTGTGGTCCCGTATGCACACTGCTTGTCACATGGGTTGAAAAAATTCCTGGCAGATACGACATTGATGTCTTTTCTGTGCCTAGAAAACTTAGCACAATGTGCAAACAGGTCAGTCAGAGGCAAGACGGCAAGAGGGATGCTTGTCATGTGCGTCATGTTTCGCCAGCTATACCGTGTGAGGTGGGTGTATCAGGTCCCCTTCTCATGCGGTGCCATGTACATTGGCCAGACTGGCAGGTGTGTCAACAAACGTCTGATGGAGCATGAGAACACAAGAAAAAATGATCCCCTTTCCCACACAGGCTCTGCAGGAAATGCCAATGCAAGCATGAGAAAGATTATGCAGAAAGGAGAGCAAAAGGTGACCGCCTTGGCCAGTTGACTTTTCAGTGCAAGGAGTGCAAATGCGTTCCTGTTTACAAGAACACGCGTATCCTTTTCCGACACAGCGATAAGCTAACACGCGAGGTAATGGAGGCCTTCTATATTCACCACAACAGTACAATGTGTATCAGGAGCCCTTCCATTGCATTATCCGAGAGGGAATTGGGTTATCTGACCTCTCATGTGACTTCCATATAAATTTTGTTGTTTGATAAGTAGTTCATTGTGTGTATTTATATGCATTTCGTTCTTCAATAAAAAACCAGCTGCTAGTTAGCGCTTGTCTGTGGTAGTCTTTAGTCTCTTGTCCTGTTCTTGTTGCGCTGTGAGCAAAAATGATGTTCATATTCTAGACATTGTGCCTGAGACATGAAGCGCCATACATGTTCCCTGCTTATCCTTGAGAATTGTGTCTTCTACAGGAAAAAGAAAATCAGATCAGAACACCGACTACGATTTCATGCTTAAAAGGATGAGGCATGAAATGATCATGAAAGAAAAAGAATGTGAGGTTGAATTGCGGCGATTGGCGTTTGAAGAAAGCAAGCTCCAATGGGAGAAAGAGTTGAAAATTATGGAGCACGAAGAAAGAATTCTGGAACGCAGAGAACGCGCCGAAGAAAAAGAAGAGGAGAGGAGACATCGTGCTGAGGAGCAGAGACGTGCTGATGCAAGGGACAATGCTCTGATACAGTTGGTTCAAAGCCTCACGGCAAAAATAAATTAGGATTTGCCCAAGCACAAGCTCGTTTCATTTCACTGAAGTAAGCTGTATCTCATTCTTGAAGGTAATGATGAGCGCTGTCAAAATACGAGAAGGGACGAGCACACAGGACAAAGTGCTCGTCCCTTCTCGTATTTTGACAGCGCTCATCATTACCTTCAAGAATGTATTTCCAACTAGCCCCAGTTGTAGCTCTTTTGACTTTATCTCAGCTGAGATAATTGCACAGGGAGTGGGCGCAGGTACTCACGCAAGATAGGTGGGTCTAAGTTAAAATACGTGGACACTTGGCTGCCATAAATAGTTGTGTGACAGTTTGTTAAGATTGTGGCCACCTTGTACATTTTTGCCACTTGTTGCCAAAGAAGTTTTTGGTTCTTCTTGTAGTCGAGGAAGGCAAATTCACCAATAACCTTGCCAAATCCCCATTCTACCGCCAGGCGGACTCCGCTCATTGCATAATTGAAAGCCTCCTGGCCACGCGTCAAATGACAACCACCATACGGCTTCATCAGAAGTGGCCGAAGCGGGTATGCAGGGTCCCCGTAAATAACCAAGTCTTCCCCCTTCACCAGCTTCTCCAACTTGGCATACAGATCACTCTCTCGGAGTATTCCTGCAAAAAAAAAGCCCGTTTACGGAAGGTAAATCACACTAGTATGTTTCTGACATTTCGGTACCAGTCTTTGTGGCACACAGTGAAGGAAATCAAGACACCGAACTATCAGGGAGAATGATATAAGGGGCTCACTTGAATCAGGATAGCTCCCTGGATAGTGCCCATCCAGCTGACATATGATCCCATTTGGGCACATCAATGATTGATATTTTGTGCAATGCACTCTTTTGTGTCCCGAGTAATAAAGCCTCTGATCCCTTTTGGGACGACATATAGGGCGGGCAGTCCCATCAATAAAAGCCCAACAGTTAGGCAATGCTGCACCTCTTGCTTCAACAGCCTGTAGCGAAAAATTAGGAGACAAGCATTTAGGTCCTGCTGTGTAATGACAGCGTTAGGCGCGCAACTTGCAATTGTGACTTACATTTGCAAACTTTTGGAGGACAGCAGTCGATAACCAGTCATGGTTGTTGCAGTCGGTGATAAGGTGCCCAAAAGCGGCGACGATGTGGTCTATGACCATTGTTGCAGTGCTCGACATTACAGACGAATGCCTTCCAAACATCGCTTCTAAGTCACACCATCTGTTTGGATAAGCGAGCCTTCGCAGCGTAATGCGCAAGGCTTCTCGGCCAGGAATGCTGACGTTTTGTGCAGTCGTGATTGCGTCCGGAATACGAAGGGCGCTACACAGTTCACCAAAATCCTCCTTAGCAAACCTGAACTGCTGTCTGAAAAGTGTAGGCTCGAAGTTATCAATATCGAGCAGCCCATATCGTGAGCGGTAGTTGGAAAATTCATCCCAGTTGCTGCTCATCTCGTAGTCGTCGCCGTTGTGCGGATGCGTAGCAGCTCCAAATAGCCGTTGCTCCGCTCGCCAGGTGATGATGTCGTCGATCTCTTGCCATGACAACATAGAGATCACATGAGCATTCGAAAGAACACTTCTTCGAGACATGTTAAAATATAAAGGCAATCAAGGAAGAAGAAAACTCGCTCCGGCTCCTGAAGATTACAAGAACGGAAAGGCTGAGGCTTGGCTTGGATATTTCTTTGGATTGAATCCGCATTGCAGTTTTTGCTCGTGGCAATAGATGGCGCTAAAAGCA